>CM053784.1:15000-17500 GCA_028749045.1 Cupressus sempervirens | reverse complement strand
GGCATAAAAAACGGCAGCCCGAGCCTTCGTCGAAACCAGAGGAAGGCGAAGGAAAGAGGATCGACCCACAAAAATCCAGCACCAGCGAAGATCGCAAAGGGGGACAGCAAGGGTGGAACCAACCACGAACCATCCGCCAAGACCCGAAGCAAAAAAAGCCATCAACAGCGAAGCACCAGGACAGAAAAGTGAACTGGAGAAGCCATTAAACACCGATAGCAAAGCCTCAGGAAAACTGGAAAAATCTGACGGCAGCGTGAAGAAGGAACTTTAGGATTTAAAATTTAACAAAAGTATCACTTGCAGCATCAGAAAGATCCAGAAATAAGCAAGAACACATTTTATTGAAATTATTGAAAAGATGTCCAGACATGTTTCTGGGGAATTTCACCCCATCATCAGTGGACTTACAATAAAAGTTACAATAAAACGGTTTAAATAGAAGTGAGGGGACTTCTCAACTTCCAAGAAAACCAACAGTCATGCTTAAAAAATTAATCAATTAATCAATTAATTAAAAAGATTAATTAATCAATCAATTAATTAATTAAAACATCACTATGGAGAGGAGAAAAGACCAAAAATAGTCGTGCGGGTACTTTTTGGCAAAAAGCCATGAAAGTTTAGGGTTTAGGGTTTAGGGTTTAGGGTTTGGGGTTTGGGGTTTGGGGTTTGGGGTTTGGGGTTTGGGGTTAGGGTTTTAGGGTTTTAGGGTTTTAGGGTTTCGGGTTTCGGGTTTCGGGTTTGGGGTTTGGGGTTTGGGGTTTGGGGTTTGGGGTTTGGGGTTTGGGTTTTAGGGTTTTAGGGTTTTAGGGTTTCGGGTTTCGGGTTTCGGGTTTCGGGTTTGGGGTTTGGGGTTTGGGGTTTGGGGTTTGGGGTTTGGGGTTTCGGGTTTCGGGTTTGGGGTTTGGGGTTTGGGGTTTAGGGTTTGGGGTTTGGGGTTTAGGGTTTGGGGTTTAGGGTTTAGGGTTTGGGGTTTGGGGTTTGGGGTTTAGGGTTTAGGGTTTAGGGTTTAGGGTTTAGGGTTTAGGGTTTAAAATTTAACATTTAACATTTAACATTTAACATTTAACATTTAACATTTAACATTTAACATTTAACATTTAACATTTAACATTTAACATTTAACAAAAGTATCACTTGCAGCATCAGAAAGATCCAGAAATAAGCAAGAACAAATTTTATTGAAATTATTGAAAAGATGTCCAGACATGTTTCTGGGGAATTTCACCCCATCATCAATGGACTTACAATAAAAGTTACAATAAAACGGTTTAAATAGAAGTGAGGGGACTTCTCAACTTCCAAGAAAACCAACAGTCATGCTTATAAAATTAATCAATTAATCAATTAATTAAAAAGATTAATTAATCAATCAATCAATTAATTAAAACATCACTATGGAGAGGAGAAAAGACCAAAAATAGTCGTGCGGGTACTTTTTGGCAAAAAGCCATGAATGAATAGGGTTTAGGGAAGCCCTCGTGTTCGCTACATAGTAGCTAGGTACGAGGGGACCCATCTCCCATGAAGTAGGAAGCACAAATCCAAACCATAGTGAAGGCGACCAAGACAACCACGAGCATGGAAACCACCAAGGTAGCAAAACCGGGACCAGAACCGGTAAACCGGAAACCACCGAAAGGAAGCGGAAACCACCAAAACCGCCCGTGGGGGCCGGAAGAGGAAACACCAAGCGCCAAAAATGCGAAGGTCGACGAAGAGGGCAGGGGCCAAACACGAACCAGTTGCAGAGAAGAGGATCGCCAAGGGGGATCCAAGGAGGCGGCATCCTGCGACAGCAGAGAGGCGGCGTCCGAAGGGGCAACAAAGCCCAAAACTGCAGCATGGAGCAGAAGAAGAACCCCCGGCCGAAAACGCAGACCCGCGACGAAGGAGGCCACGGCATCGCCAGTAGGGATCCAAGGCGGCACGGGGTGCAAAATGCATCCAGTACCAAGGGGCACAAAGTGCCGAAAAGCTGCAAAGAAGCAGCAGAGCGGCCGCAAAGCCCAAAAGGGCATAAAAAACGGCAGCCCGGGCCTTCGCCGAAACCAGAGGAAGGCGAAGGAAAGAGGATCGACCCACAAAAATCCAGCACCAGCGAAGATCGCAAAGGGGGACAGCAAGGGTGGAACCAACCACGAACCATCCGCCAAGACTCGAAGCAAAAAAAGCCATCAACAGCGAAGCACCAGGACAGAAAAGTGAACTGGAGAAGCCATTAAACACCGATAGCAAAGCCTCAGGAAAACTGGAAAAATCTGACGGCAGCGTGAAGAAGGAACTTTAGGATTTAAAATTTAACAAAAGTATCACTTGCAGCATCAGAAAGATCCAGAAATAAGCAAGAACAAATTTTATTGAAATTATTGAAAAGATGTCCAGACATGTTTCTGGGGAATTTCACCCCATCATCAGTGGACTTACAATAAAAGTTACAATAAAACGGTTTAAATAGAAGTGAGGGGACTTCTCAACTTCCAAGAAAACCAACAGT
>CM053784.1:2500-10000 GCA_028749045.1 Cupressus sempervirens | reverse complement strand
TTTAGGGTTTAGGGTTTAGGGTTTAGGGTTTAGGGTTTAGGGTTTAGGGTTTAGGGTTTAGGGTTTAGGGTTTAGGGTTTAGGGTTTAGGGTTTAGGGTTTAGGGTTTAGGGTTTAGGGTTTAGGGTTTAGGGTTTAGGGTTTAGGGTTTAGGGTTTAGGGTTTAGGGTTTAGGGTTTAGGGTTTAGGGTTTAGGGTTTAGGGTTTAGGGTTTAGGGTTTAGGGTTTAGGGTTTAGGGTTTAGGGTTTAGGGTTTAGGGTTTAGGGTTTAGGGTTTAGGGTTTAGGGTTTAGGGTTTAGGGTTTAGGGTTTAGGGTTTAGGGTTTAGGGTTTAGGGTTTAGGGTTTAGGGTTTAGGGTTTAGGGTTTAGGGTTTAGGGTTTAGGGTTTAGGGTTTAGGGTTTAGGGTTTAGGGTTTAGGGTTTAGGGTTTAGGGTTTAGGGTTTAGGGTTTAGGGTTTAGGGTTTAGGGTTTAGGGTTTAGGGTTTAGGGTTTAGGGTTTAGGGTTTAGGGTTTAGGGTTTAGGGTTTAGGGTTTAGGGTTTAGGGTTTAGGGTTTAGGGTTTAGGGTTTAGGGTTTAGGGTTTAGGGTTTAGGGTTTAGGGTTTAGGGTTTAGGGTTTAGGGTTTAGGGTTTAGGGTTTAGGGTTTAGGGTTTAGGGTTTAGGGTTTAGGGTTTAGGGTTTAGGGTTTAGGGTTTAGGGTTTAGGGTTTAGGGTTTAGGGTTTAGGGTTTAGGGTTTAGGGTTTAGGGTTTAGGGTTTAGGGTTTAGGGTTTAGGGTTTAGGGTTTAGGGTTTAGGGTTTAGGGTTTAGGGTTTAGGGTTTAGGGTTTAGGGTTTAGGGTTTAGGGTTTAGGGTTTAGGGTTTAGGGTTTAGGGTTTAGGGTTTAGGGTTTAGGGTTTAGGGTTTAGGGTTTAGGGTTTAGGGTTTAGGGTTTAGGGTTTAGGGTTTAGGGTTTAGGGTTTAGGGTTTAGGGTTTAGGGTTTAGGGTTTAGGGTTTAGGGTTTAGGGTTTAGGGTTTAGGGTTTAGGGTTTAGGGTTTAGGGTTTAGGGTTTAGGGTTTAGGGTTTAGGGTTTAGGGTTTAGGGTTTAGGGTTTAGGGTTTAGGGTTTAGGGTTTAGGGTTTAGGGTTTAGGGTTTAGGGTTTAGGGTTTAGGGTTTAGGGTTTAGGGTTTAGGGTTTAGGGTTTAGGGTTTAGGGTTTAGGGTTTAGGGTTTAGGGTTTAGGGTTTAGGGTTTAGGGTTTAGGGTTTAGGGTTTAGGGTTTAGGGTTTAGGGTTTAGGGTTTAGGGTTTAGGGTTTAGGGTTTAGGGTTTAGGGTTTAGGGTTTAGGGTTTAGGGTTTAGGGTTTAGGGTTTAGGGTTTAGGGTTTAGGGTTTAGGGTTTAGGGTTTAGGGTTTAGGGTTTAGGGTTTAGGGTTTAGGGTTTAGGGTTTAGGGTTTAGGGTTTAGGGTTTAGGGTTTAGGGTTTAGGGTTTAGGGTTTAGGGTTTAGGGTTTAGGGTTTAGGGTTTAGGGTTTAGGGTTTAGGGTTTAGGGTTTAGGGTTTAGGGTTTAGGGTTTAGGGTTTAGGGTTTAGGGTTTAGGGTTTAGGGTTTAGGGTTTAGGGTTTAGGGTTTAGGGTTTAGGGTTTAGGGTTTAGGGTTTAGGGTTTAGGGTTTAGGGTTTAGGGTTTAGGGTTTAGGGTTTAGGGTTTAGGGTTTAGGGTTTAGGGTTTAGGGTTTAGGGTTTAGGGTTTAGGGTTTAGGGTTTAGGGTTTAGGGTTTAGGGTTTAGGGTTTAGGGTTTAGGGTTTAGGGTTTAGGGTTTAGGGTTTAGGGTTTAGGGTTTAGGGTTTAGGGTTTAGGGTTTAGGGTTTAGGGTTTAGGGTTTAGGGTTTAGGGTTTAGGGTTTAGGGTTTAGGGTTTAGGGTTTAGGGTTTAGGGTTTAGGGTTTAGGGTTTAGGGTTTAGGGTTTAGGGTTTAGGGTTTAGGGTTTAGGGTTTAGGGTTTAGGGTTTAGGGTTTAGGGTTTAGGGTTTAGGGTTTAGGGTTTAGGGTTTAGGGTTTAGGGTTTAGGGTTTAGGGTTTAGGGTTTAGGGTTTAGGGTTTAGGGTTTAGGGTTTAGGGTTTAGGGTTTAGGGTTTAGGGTTTAGGGTTTAGGGTTTAGGGTTTAGGGTTTAGGGTTTAGGGTTTAGGGTTTAGGGTTTAGGGTTTAGGGTTTAGGGTTTAGGGTTTAGGGTTTAGGGTTTAGGGTTTAGGGTTTAGGGTTTAGGGTTTAGGGTTTAGGGTTTAGGGTTTAGGGTTTAGGGTTTAGGGTTTAGGGTTTAGGGTTTAGGGTTTAGGGTTTAGGGTTTAGGGTTTAGGGTTTAGGGTTTAGGGTTTAGGGTTTAGGGTTTAGGGTTTAGGGTTTAGGGTTTAGGGTTTAGGGTTTAGGGTTTAGGGTTTAGGGTTTAGGGTTTAGGGTTTAGGGTTTAGGGTTTAGGGTTTAGGGTTTAGGGTTTAGGGTTTAGGGTTTAGGGTTTAGGGTTTAGGGTTTAGGGTTTAGGGTTTAGGGTTTAGGGTTTAGGGTTTAGGGTTTAGGGTTTAGGGTTTAGGGTTTAGGGTTTAGGGTTTAGGGTTTAGGGTTTAGGGTTTAGGGTTTAGGGTTTAGGGTTTAGGGTTTAGGGTTTAGGGTTTAGGGTTTAGGGTTTAGGGTTTAGGGTTTAGGGTTTAGGGTTTAGGGTTTAGGGTTTAGGGTTTAGGGTTTAGGGTTTAGGGTTTAGGGTTTAGGGTTTAGGGTTTAGGGTTTAGGGTTTAGGGTTTAGGGTTTAGGGTTTAGGGTTTAGGGTTTAGGGTTTAGGGTTTAGGGTTTAGGGTTTAGGGTTTAGGGTTTAGGGTTTAGGGTTTAGGGTTTAGGGTTTAGGGTTTAGGGTTTAGGGTTTAGGGTTTAGGGTTTAGGGTTTAGGGTTTAGGGTTTAGGGTTTAGGGTTTAGGGTTTAGGGTTTAGGGTTTAGGGTTTAGGGTTTAGGGTTTAGGGTTTAGGGTTTAGGGTTTAGGGTTTAGGGTTTAGGGTTTAGGGTTTAGGGTTTAGGGTTTAGGGTTTAGGGTTTAGGGTTTAGGGTTTAGGGTTTAGGGTTTAGGGTTTAGGGTTTAGGGTTTAGGGTTTAGGGTTTAGGGTTTAGGGTTTAGGGTTTAGGGTTTAGGGTTTAGGGTTTAGGGTTTAGGGTTTAGGGTTTAGGGTTTAGGGTTTAGGGTTTAGGGTTTAGGGTTTAGGGTTTAGGGTTTAGGGTTTAGGGTTTAGGGTTTAGGGTTTAGGGTTTAGGGTTTAGGGTTTAGGGTTTAGGGTTTAGGGTTTAGGGTTTAGGGTTTAGGGTTTAGGGTTTAGGGTTTAGGGTTTAGGGTTTAGGGTTTAGGGTTTAGGGTTTAGGGTTTAGGGTTTAGGGTTTAGGGTTTAGGGTTTAGGGTTTAGGGTTTAGGGTTTAGGGTTTAGGGTTTAGGGTTTAGGGTTTAGGGTTTAGGGTTTAGGGTTTAGGGTTTAGGGTTTAGGGTTTAGGGTTTAGGGTTTAGGGTTTAGGGTTTAGGGTTTAGGGTTTAGGGTTTAGGGTTTAGGGTTTAGGGTTTAGGGTTTAGGGTTTAGGGTTTAGGGTTTAGGGTTTAGGGTTTAGGGTTTAGGGTTTAGGGTTTAGGGTTTAGGGTTTAGGGTTTAGGGTTTAGGGTTTAGGGTTTAGGGTTTAGGGTTTAGGGTTTAGGGTTTAGGGTTTAGGGTTTAGGGTTTAGGGTTTAGGGTTTAGGGTTTAGGGTTTAGGGTTTAGGGTTTAGGGTTTAGGGTTTAGGGTTTAGGGTTTAGGGTTTAGGGTTTAGGGTTTAGGGTTTAGGGTTTAGGGTTTAGGGTTTAGGGTTTAGGGTTTAGGGTTTAGGGTTTAGGGTTTAGGGTTTAGGGTTTAGGGTTTAGGGTTTAGGGTTTAGGGTTTAGGGTTTAGGGTTTAGGGTTTAGGGTTTAGGGTTTAGGGTTTAGGGTTTAGGGTTTAGGGTTTAGGGTTTAGGGTTTAGGGTTTAGGGTTTAGGGTTTAGGGTTTAGGGTTTAGGGTTTAGGGTTTAGGGTTTAGGGTTTAGGGTTTAGGGTTTAGGGTTTAGGGTTTAGGGTTTAGGGTTTAGGGTTTAGGGTTTAGGGTTTAGGGTTTAGGGTTTAGGGTTTAGGGTTTAGGGTTTAGGGTTTAGGGTTTAGGGTTTAGGGTTTAGGGTTTAGGGTTTAGGGTTTAGGGTTTAGGGTTTAGGGTTTAGGGTTTAGGGTTTAGGGTTTAGGGTTTAGGGTTTAGGGTTTAGGGTTTAGGGTTTAGGGTTTAGGGTTTAGGGTTTAGGGTTTAGGGTTTAGGGTTTAGGGTTTAGGGTTTAGGGTTTAGGGTTTAGGGTTTAGGGTTTAGGGTTTAGGGTTTAGGGTTTAGGGTTTAGGGTTTAGGGTTTAGGGTTTAGGGTTTAGGGTTTAGGGTTTAGGGTTTAGGGTTTAGGGTTTAGGGTTTAGGGTTTAGGGTTTAGGGTTTAGGGTTTAGGGTTTAGGGTTTAGGGTTTAGGGTTTAGGGTTTAGGGTTTAGGGTTTAGGGTTTAGGGTTTAGGGTTTAGGGTTTAGGGTTTAGGGTTTAGGGTTTAGGGTTTAGGGTTTAGGGTTTAGGGTTTAGGGTTTAGGGTTTAGGGTTTAGGGTTTAGGGTTTAGGGTTTAGGGTTTAGGGTTTAGGGTTTAGGGTTTAGGGTTTAGGGTTTAGGGTTTAGGGTTTAGGGTTTAGGGTTTAGGGTTTAGGGTTTAGGGTTTAGGGTTTAGGGTTTAGGGTTTAGGGTTTAGGGTTTAGGGTTTAGGGTTTAGGGTTTAGGGTTTAGGGTTTAGGGTTTAGGGTTTAGGGTTTAGGGTTTAGGGTTTAGGGTTTAGGGTTTAGGGTTTAGGGTTTAGGGTTTAGGGTTTAGGGTTTAGGGTTTAGGGTTTAGGGTTTAGGGTTTAGGGTTTAGGGTTTAGGGTTTAGGGTTTAGGGTTTAGGGTTTAGGGTTTAGGGTTTAGGGTTTAGGGTTTAGGGTTTAGGGTTTAGGGTTTAGGGTTTAGGGTTTAGGGTTTAGGGTTTAGGGTTTAGGGTTTAGGGTTTAGGGTTTAGGGTTTAGGGTTTAGGGTTTAGGGTTTAGGGTTTAGGGTTTAGGGTTTAGGGTTTAGGGTTTAGGGTTTAGGGTTTAGGGTTTAGGGTTTAGGGTTTAGGGTTTAGGGTTTAGGGTTTAGGGTTTAGGGTTTAGGGTTTAGGGTTTAGGGTTTAGGGTTTAGGGTTTAGGGTTTAGGGTTTAGGGTTTAGGGTTTAGGGTTTAGGGTTTAGGGTTTAGGGTTTAGGGTTTAGGGTTTAGGGTTTAGGGTTTAGGGTTTAGGGTTTAGGGTTTAGGGTTTAGGGTTTAGGGTTTAGGGTTTAGGGTTTAGGGTTTAGGGTTTAGGGTTTAGGGTTTAGGGTTTAGGGTTTAGGGTTTAGGGTTTAGGGTTTAGGGTTTAGGGTTTAGGGTTTAGGGTTTAGGGTTTAGGGTTTAGGGTTTAGGGTTTAGGGTTTAGGGTTTAGGGTTTAGGGTTTAGGGTTTAGGGTTTAGGGTTTAGGGTTTAGGGTTTAGGGTTTAGGGTTTAGGGTTTAGGGTTTAGGGTTTAGGGTTTAGGGTTTAGGGTTTAGGGTTTAGGGTTTAGGGTTTAGGGTTTAGGGTTTAGGGTTTAGGGTTTAGGGTTTAGGGTTTAGGGTTTAGGGTTTAGGGTTTAGGGTTTAGGGTTTAGGGTTTAGGGTTTAGGGTTTAGGGTTTAGGGTTTAGGGTTTAGGGTTTAGGGTTTAGGGTTTAGGGTTTAGGGTTTAGGGTTTAGGGTTTAGGGTTTAGGGTTTAGGGTTTAGGGTTTAGGGTTTAGGGTTTAGGGTTTAGGGTTTAGGGTTTAGGGTTTAGGGTTTAGGGTTTAGGGTTTAGGGTTTAGGGTTTAGGGTTTAGGGTTTAGGGTTTAGGGTTTAGGGTTTAGGGTTTAGGGTTTAGGGTTTAGGGTTTAGGGTTTAGGGTTTAGGGTTTAGGGTTTAGGGTTTAGGGTTTAGGGTTTAGGGTTTAGGGTTTAGGGTTTAGGGTTTAGGGTTTAGGGTTTAGGGTTTAGGGTTTAGGGTTTAGGGTTTAGGGTTTAGGGTTTAGGGTTTAGGGTTTAGGGTTTAGGGTTTAGGGTTTAGGGTTTAGGGTTTAGGGTTTAGGGTTTAGGGTTTAGGGTTTAGGGTTTAGGGTTTAGGGTTTAGGGTTTAGGGTTTAGGGTTTAGGGTTTAGGGTTTAGGGTTTAGGGTTTAGGGTTTAGGGTTTAGGGTTTAGGGTTTAGGGTTTAGGGTTTAGGGTTTAGGGTTTAGGGTTTAGGGTTTAGGGTTTAGGGTTTAGGGTTTAGGGTTTAGGGTTTAGGGTTTAGGGTTTAGGGTTTAGGGTTTAGGGTTTAGGGTTTAGGGTTTAGGGTTTAGGGTTTAGGGTTTAGGGTTTAGGGTTTAGGGTTTAGGGTTTAGGGTTTAGGGTTTAGGGTTTAGGGTTTAGGGTTTAGGGTTTAGGGTTTAGGGTTTAGGGTTTAGGGTTTAGGGTTTAGGGTTTAGGGTTTAGGGTTTAGGGTTTAGGGTTTAGGGTTTAGGGTTTAGGGTTTAGGGTTTAGGGTTTAGGGTTTAGGGTTTAGGGTTTAGGGTTTAGGGTTTAGGGTTTAGGGTTTAGGGTTTAGGGTTTAGGGTTTAGGGTTTAGGGTTTAGGGTTTAGGGTTTAGGGTTTAGGGTTTAGGGTTTAGGGTTTAGGGTTTAGGGTTTAGGGTTTAGGGTTTAGGGTTTAGGGTTTAGGGTTTAGGGTTTAGGGTTTAGGGTTTAGGGTTTAGGGTTTAGGGTTTAGGGTTTAGGGTTTAGGGTTTAGGGTTTAGGGTTTAGGGTTTAGGGTTTAGGGTTTAGGGTTTAGGGTTTAGGGTTTAGGGTTTAGGGTTTAGGGTTTAGGGTTTAGGGTTTAGGGTTTAGGGTTTAGGGTTTAGGGTTTAGGGTTTAGGGTTTAGGGTTTAGGGTTTAGGGTTTAGGGTTTAGGGTTTAGGGTTTAGGGTTTAGGGTTTAGGGTTTAGGGTTTAGGGTTTAGGGTTTAGGGTTTAGGGTTTAGGGTTTAGGGTTTAGGGTTTAGGGTTTAGGGTTTAGGGTTTAGGGTTTAGGGTTTAGGGTTTAGGGTTTAGGGTTTAGGGTTTAGGGTTTAGGGTTTAGGGTTTAGGGTTTAGGGTTTAGGGTTTAGGGTTTAGGGTTTAGGGTTTAGGGTTTAGGGTTTAGGGTTTAGGGTTTAGGGTTTAGGGTTTAGGGTTTAGGGTTTAGGGTTTAGGGTTTAGGGTTTAGGGTTTAGGGTTTAGGGTTTAGGGTTTAGGGTTTAGGGTTTAGGGTTTAGGGTTTAGGGTTTAGGGTTTAGGGTTTAGGGTTTAGGGTTTAGGGTTTAGGGTTTAGGGTTTAGGGTTTAGGGTTTAGGGTTTAGGGTTTAGGGTTTAGGGTTTAGGGTTTAGGGTTTAGGGTTTAGGGTTTAGGGTTT